>WOXC01006369.1:0-46409 GCA_011680675.1 Gymnobelideus leadbeateri
TTTATTTATTTATTTATTTATTTTTAAGCAATTGGGGTTAAGTAACTTGCTCAAGGTTACACGGCTAGTCATTATTTATGCGTGGGTGCTCATTTTCTGACCCGGATCTGATCTCGGGTCATCCAAACTCCGAGGCCGGCACTCTTACTCACTGCGCCACCTAGCCGCCCCTTTAGGGCAATTGGGGTTAAGTAACTTGCCCAAGGTTACACGGCTAGGTTTTTTTTTTGTTTGTGCGGATTAAGTGTCGGAGGCCGGCTCCGAACTCAGGACCTTCTGATTCCAGGACCAGCGCTCTATTCACTGCGCCACCTAGCCGCCCCTGTGAGTAACTTTTGAGAGTCATCCTAGTGGTAGCAGAGGTAAGGATTCATTAGGCAGCAAAGCTGCCTTTGAAAACTTGGTGAGGTCAAGTCTATGTGCTAAGTCAGGGCCCTCTCTTTTTTCAAAATAAGGTGAGATTGGGGGAGAATATATTTCTGAGGTGTTGGAGGGAAATGTTTTTCCTTTTGTTGTTGCTTTATCTTTAAAGTAAATATGCATTTGTAAAATCTAATAGCTGTTTGGTGGTTAAATGAAATGGGTTAGCCACTGGGTGGCCAGTCCATCCTATGAAACTCTTATCCATAAATTCTAATATCCATAAGTGACCTCTTAGTTGACAAATACAGTGACCTTTTCCTTCTCAACATTTTTCCTGCTTTTGGTACTATTGACCACCTTCTTCTCTCTAAGAAGAGATATTCCAATCCCTGAGTGGTACCCTTAGAACTCTGGTGGGGAGAAGTAGCAACCTCACTCTGGGACTGTGGTCCAGAGCATATTTGCTATATAAGTATAACAGAAGAGAACACCAGTGAAGTTGCTTCACCAGAAGGGGTGGGTAATTGCCAACATCTTACCTAGTAAGGGATGCAGTGTGGAATATGAATCATAAATATAAGAACTATACGATGAATATCAGGTGATTAAATACAGGGATTTTGCCCTCTTTTTAATATCCCGCCAAGGCTAATAGATGTGGATACTCCCATTTTCTTGGGATTGTAGATCTTAAACTAGAAGCATCATCAGATACCACTTAGTCTCATTCCCTCATTTTAGATGAGGAAGTTGAAGACCAGGGATTTTACGTGACTTTTCCAAGGTCACAAAGCCAGTATGCATCAGAGGTAAGATTATTTTCATCACATTCAGGCTGTTTATATTTATTTAGGATGGTTTGAAAACCAATGAATTGGCATACTATTGAGAAGACAATCATATTGATACCGATATCCTTATGATAAACAAAAGACAAAAGGAAGTTGAAACTTAAATAGAACAATGACTCACAAGTTGGTGATGCTGTTTTCATTGTGCACCAAAGATAAAAGAAATAACATTTCAAGGAATAGTCGGTCATCTTATCTTGAAGTGAGAATGATGAATACAAGGATAATTTTAGTTTATACACTAGCATCTGTAGGAAAGAATGAAGAAATCAAAAATACCTATGAAGATCTTGACACTTTCCTTTAGAACAAATTAACATATACTTCAATACATGGCAACTTAAGGTAGGTATGTGGAGGACAGCAAAAATTATGCTAGAAAATGTTGCTCAGGTATTATTAAGTCTAAAAGCTTGTAGGTACTCAGAAACCTCATATCTACACAAAATCTAAAAGAGAGTTAAAATATGGGGACATAAAATAAATAAACATTGTAACTGAAATATTCAAAATGGATCTGTAATCTCACTGATATTTGTATTCTTTCCAGGGATGCAATTGCATTCCATCTATACCAGCCCATCCTATGTACATCTTAACCATAAATTCCCATATCCACAAATGATTTCTTAATTGCCAAATCTAATCACCTTTTCCTTCTTGATGTCTTTCCTGGTTTTGCATTGTTAATTGCCCATTTCTCTCTAAGTTTTTTTGGTACTTCTCTTTCTTCGTTCTCCCCCTATTTGACTACTCTCTCAATCTCTTTTATTTGAAACTTTACTCAGGTCATGCATACTAATCATGGGTGTTTCCCAAAGCTCTGTATTGAACCCTATTCTTGTTTGCTTTTTCCATTATCTTTCTTGGAGATCTCAATAGCTCACATGGGTTCAACAATCATCTCTATGAAGATTATTCCTAGTTCTGTATATCTGGCTCTTGTAGCTCCACTGAACTCTAAGGCCTTATTACCTTTTGAACATCTTAAACTGGATGCCCCATAGTAACTCAAATCCAATATTTCCAAAATTGAACTTGTCAAGATATTAGGAGACACTCTGTTTTTCCAGAGCTAAGGCAAAGTAAGCAAGCTATTCCCTGAGCTTGGCATAAAAACAATCCTTTGCACTCATCTTCTGGAACTGATGGTCCCTGTGCTCAGGCAAGCACCAAAAGGCCCAGACATGAAACCCTGCTATGAATGTACTTTTTATTACTAGACAACTTTGCCTCACTGATGCTGTTGTGTCTCACTACTGTTGCTACACTATACTATTTGATTCTTTGTCTAGCCACAAGTATATAAATCAAGGTTCAGTCATACTAAAGCAGTCTAGGGGTGGAGCCCTGGCACATGTGTCTTACCTGCCTCCTTGCTTTCAAGCCATTTCCATCACTTTGAAATTAAACTTCCATTTGATTCCTGACTCTTCTAGCTCTAGTCTTCTCTGTTTGGCTCTAGTCATCCACCGTTTAGAGGCTGGTTCAGTCCAGTTGATATTATTTGGAGTCAGAAGTGGGATTGAACATGGAACCAGGCCTTTGAACTCTCCAATACCAGTGGGAATGAACTAGGTGCCACCAGAGATTTCTCTAGAATTTGACTCCCCCCTCATCTGGTGGGTCCTCTGCCATTGTCCCTGCTCCAATCTTCCAAACACACACCTTAGTCAAGCTCATTACACTCTATGAAAAAAACTCTAGGCTGATGACCCAATTCATCTTGGGTCTCTCTAGAAAGTATATTCTCTCTGCATGCACTGTTCCCCTAACCAACTATTTCTGCCTGCTCTGTTTGGCTCCAACCTCCATAGGCCTGGAAGCTCTTACCTTCTCTTTTCCAGCTTTGACCCCCTGCCCCACAGGCTAAGAGAATGTTTGGTTTTTTCTGTGCCTCTGTTAGATTGTAAACATATGTCTTGCGGACTGCGACTGTGTGCTTTGTTAGAACTATTTGTGTCTGTCTGTACCTGTTTTATCATTTTATTTGTGTTTATATCTTTGTTTTTTACAGATTCTTTTACCCTGAAAGATTTAAAATGCAACCACCCAGAAAAAAAACTTCTAAAGGCTATAGCCAGAGAATTTAGAACACTGGACAAAACTAATGAATTTTCATAATGGAAGCAATTGTCCCAGTAAGCAGGACTAACTTCCACTTTAGGTTTACCATGGGAGATTAGGTTATAAGAAAGGAAAAAAAGAAAAGAAAAAAAAAACCTATAAGACACTTTATTCTTCATTTCAGCTTTGGCTACATTGCAATTATAGAAGTAAAGTCAGATAACCAAAGACTATGGAACCACTAAAACATCTTAGCAGATTAAGGAGTTTGAAGATTAAGCATTTTAATATTATGTAGGAGAATGCCTGAGACTTTGTAGGGGTAATTCCAGGAATTCACTACCTTCTGAAATATTATTTTTGGGTACCACTTTGTAGAATTTGTTTTAAGGAAAAATAAAGATTAATTTTTTAAAAAGTTAAATATATATGACACAACTAATAGCTTCATTGTTCTAGGACAATGAAGGAAGACAGCTAGTTTGAAAGTAATCCCAGAGTAAAGAAAGAAAAAAAAAGGTAAATGGTTTATATCTCAGATCAGATTCCCAAATATAGGTAAAAATTTTCTGAAAAAAATGCAAGGAAAATTGAATTATGAAATTATGAAAAATGAAAATTCTGGTTGCAGAAATGTATTAGCTGTGTAATTTTAGTCAAGTTATCTTAACTCTGCCCCAGTTTTCTGATCTGTCAAGAGAAAAATAATGATAGTACCTACATCCCAGAGTTGTTGTGAGATCAAAATAATATAATGATTGTAAAGTGCTTAACATTGTGACTGGCATATACTAAACACTGTATTAGTATTATTTCTTTAATTGAACATGCTTGATAACTCTAAAAGTGGGTTTAAAATGCCAAAGGTAATAAGATTAAGGATTTTTATGTGGAAGAATTTGGAAATGCAGTTGATGTCATTTGAAGTTTTGCTTCATGTTTTAAGTACATGTTATTATTTGGGTTATTATTGTATTTCTAAATGTTCTTATATTGTGAAATTTGAGAGATCATTATAACAGAAATGTGGTTCAACAAAACATCCTTTTAATCTGTATGCTTTTATACATTAATTAGACTTTTAGAAGGATGTGATAAAAATATTTGATAACTTAGATATTTAATGAGGTATATTTTGTTACAAAACAGGTAATAATATATAATAGCAAATTTTTATTTGAAATCCTTGGCTATTATGAGAGTGTATAGGGTGGCTTAAAGATGTAACTTCAGCATGTTAATGATGACTCAACTATCAGGTATTTGCTGTGTGTCTGCAACTCCAGAATATGGGTAGCTTTAATTTATAAGTAAAGAACAAATGAAATATTAACTGTTAGGAAACATCAGCAAACATATTCAAGTCCTAAGTTGTGGTTAGTGAATTTGCTATTTAAGGTAAAAATTCTTGGGACTGTAATTTGTAACTATGTCCCTCTTTTTCCTTTAATAGCAAATTTCCAAAATTAAGAAGTTTTGTGAGTACAATACTAAATCTAATAAAAATAGATTGATATTAGAACATCTCTGAGTTACTATAATAGGATGCAAGTATGAAGAACTTACAATTTTAACCTATATTTGTGGTCAAATTATAATATAGGGATGATATCCTCCTACAGGGGAGATGATTAGACAAAGTAATAAGACAAAGATGTAAAAGTTTTCTAAATAAATGGAATAGTAAATTTTGAGAAAGCCTCAGGATTATATGATTGGCTTCCAAATTTACCTATCGTGGAAATTCAGGTTTTTAGTATATTTTAGTAATATGTTATACAAAATGAAATTATCTGAAGTTTCAAAATTTGGAAAGCAAATTTAAGTGATTGCACTAAATTATACAAATTCAGAGTTACCTAAGAATCTCTAGATTTGGAACCAGAGAAGCAGATCCCCTTTTAGAGCTCTCTTGAGAATAAAGTCTATTGTCCAAGGAGAGCTATCTAGGAACCAGATAACTACATGAGACATCTGGGACTCAAAATGTGTTGATTAAATGGATATTGAGAATGGGTTACTAGGATACAAGGAGACTTGATGTTAGTTAATGTTAGTCATAATTATTGCATTGCTTTGCATGGTTTAAGTTTTCTTGGTTACCTTGGTGACATGTAAATCTCCCTTCTCAAAACTTAGTCCATTGTGAGTCCTCTAAGTAGTTTGATGTATATCTGATTTAATGTAATTATGGTTATGAAAAAACTTTATTAGATTGTTTGAACCTAGCCCTGCCTGACTGGGAAACTGGACCATCTCTGTGCTGTTTAGAGTCCTTAACTGTGGGTGTATATTTGCTGACCAGAAACTCAGATTCAAAGATTGATGCAAGGAGTTTTCTTATCTGAAAGCTGGCCCCGTACTGATCAGACAATCATTATCTCTAAGGACCCCTGCCAGATCATTCTGACTACTTCCACAGCTGACAAACTTATGTGTGTGTACACCTGGATCATTTGAAGAAAGTCCCTGCTCTTGAGTGGATGGCAGAACCCTCCAGGGACCTCAAGATTTGTCTTAGTATAGATGCAGAAGTAGATGACATCCAGATGAGGCAGCTGACCCAAGGTTCTGGATGAGGGCTGAGTATACTGTTCTAGTTTTTTTCCTCTTCCTTTTCATTATGTGCCCAACCACCAATGCCCTGATTCAGGCTTGTGATGACATTTTTTCCTCTGCATTTTTGCCCGCCCCTTCCCCCCACACCCAGTCTTTTCTGCTTGCAGGCAAACAATGGCTAACAATGATATTTGGGACACATTTCCCTGATGGGTCTTCTCAAGGCCTGGGCAAAATCTTGTCCTGATGCAACTGACCTCTTATGGTATTCTGGCTTATACCTGCCTCTCATTTATTGTCCAGAAGGGTAGAGGTTCTTTCCAACACCCTCCAAAAGGAGTTAATGTGAAGATATTAGAAGATACCCTGTTTTCCAGAGCTTAGGCCCAGCAAGTAAGTTGTACTTTAAGCTTGACATAACTACAATCCTTCACACTCACCTTCTGGAACTGATGGTCCCTGAGCTCAGGCAAGTACCAACAAGCCCAGATGTGAAACCCAACAACCTTGCCTCACTGTTGCTGTTGTGCCGTTCTACTGTTGCTACATTACATTGTTTGACTCTTTTTCTAGCCTCAAGTATATAAATCAAGGTTTGGCCACACTAAAGTGGGCCTCCCACTAGGGGCAAAGCCCTGGTACATGTTTCTAATCTGTGTCTTCTTGCCTGTAAGCTTGTTTCCCTCACTTTGAAATTAAGCTTCCATTTGATTCCTGGCTCTCCAGCCTCCAGCCTGCTTTGTTCAGCTCCTGCCATCCACAGGTTAAAGGCCAGTTCAGCCCAGTTGAGAAATTTGTTATCTTTCCCCCACATCACCAACATCCCTCCAGGTACCTTCACATGTCCTACTTGGTGTCATCCCTGACTCCTTATTTACATTTATTCCACACAGCCAATCTGTTGTCAAATCTTGATTCTATCTTTACAAAATTTCTCTTAAATGTCCCCCTATCTCAACTCACACAGTCATACCCTAGTTCAGACCCTCATAACCTTTTGCCTGGACTATCATAATTTCTTTTTAATTGGTCTCTCTGCTTCAAATTTTGCCTTAATCCATTCCATCCTCCATTTAGATGCCAAAGTGGTTTTCCTGAAGTACAAGTTTGATTGTGTCACTTCACTACTCAAACTCTGGTGGTTCCCAGGATCTAATAAGAAATCCTTTATTTGCCATTTAAAGTTGTTTTTTTTAATAGTCTGGATCCTGCCTACCTTTCAAGTCTCTTTCCACTTTGCTCTCTTCCATGTAGTCTATGACGACAACAACAAGGTTGTCTATGTCTACATTGGTCAACTGTTCTTTGAACATGACACCTCACCTCCCAATGCCATACTTTGAATTTCATTGGCTATTCCCAATGCTCTCCCTCCTTGCCTCCATTTCCTGGCCCTTTCCTTGGTCTCCTTCAATATCAATTCACATCCCACCTTCTGCAGGAGGTCTTCTTCAATCCTCCCCACTGCTAGTCCCTTCCTAATGAGACAACTTTCAATTTACATTGTATATGTCTTATGTGTAATTGCTTTTCTTTTTGCATTCTGTCTCCCTCATGAGACTGTGAACTCCTTGAGAACAGGAATAATGGGTTTGTCTGGTGTTTTTTTTTTTTTATGTCTTTGTATTTCTAGTGTATATCTATCAATTAATAAACTATGACAGACTGGCTGACTAATTGCCCCAGGGAATTTAGTAGTTAACCAGTCAATAAATTCATATTAAACACCTACTATGAGCTTACAATCCAACATGAGAAGACAACACACAAAATGACACTGAAAAAGGGGTAGGGAAGGTGTGAGAGGCTTAATGGGAAAATCCAAAGAAGTCCCAAATCAGTGAGGGTGGAGGAATAGTAAGTAAGCATTCTGGGGGCCTTCTTCACTTTCACTTAACACTATAAGGATACCATAGGAGCATAGAGGCTGTCCATAAAATTGTCCCTCATTCTTGCTATGAGAACAATCCATCTTTTTTTTCTACTCATGCATTTCTTTGCTCATATATGGACTGCATCACTTCTTCATATATACTGCATCACTTCTTCATAATTCCTTATCTGTAATGTATTGCAGTCTACTAATGCCTACCATGCATCTTTCTTGGTAAAAAGAATTTGTTATAAATATCTTTGCAGATCTTTTCCAGCTTTCATTTGTTTTTTTCTCCTTCCAGTTTTATTCTTAAGTACTCATAAGATGATTTTTCTTAGTGGGTTCCCTCACCAAACTTTCTTAAAACTATTTTCCCTCCCTATTTTATATGTCATTGACTTATGAGGCAATAATGCTCATGGTCTTCAAAAATCCTTTTATGTGAAATTTTTATGATCAAGTTTATATTTTAAACCAGGATTATCCTGAGCTATCACTTTTTGGTATGGCAAATAAATCAAATATTGACTGGCTAATGCACTTTTTAAAGTGTCTTTTGATCACATTCTGGCAAATGATTTCCCTGATTAAACTTTGATATGAAATTTTTATAGTTGGCATTAATGTAATTTCTATTATCCATTTGCTAAATTTCAGTGTCAGTACCATATAAGTAAATCAGGTTGGAGTTCTTTTAATTGAATATTCTAGTCTTTTCTCATTTTAATTTTTTTCTATCTATACATTAATTTTTGTCTTTGTTCTTATGGATGTATAATAATAATAATAACTAATAATAACTCTCTAATAACTCAGTCATGTGAGTGCTGATTGAGGAATGACTCCATATCTGTTCATTATGTCCAGTGCCTTTCAATTATTTTCTTGAAGAAGATATTAATGATATACAGGCATGAGGCTTCCATGTAGGTGATAGTTCTTTAGTCTCTTTCATTTCTTATTCTTGAACTATTTTTCAATAGAACATCTTCATATAATATGAAATTCACTACATTTTAACAGGAGGTAAATGACTAATTACTGATGTGAGAGTCACATCAGAATCAGACTTCTATGTGCAATCAGACCATTGATTAGTTAGAATAAAGCTCAAAATCAACATCAAACCAGAAGAATAAAGGTGAGAGAGGACACTAAGTAATTATAATAGCTTCATTATCTGACCTATTTAAAAAGGCAAAGATATTAGCCTTGATTATCTCCATTTCCTGCAAAAGTTTCACTAATGTGATAGAACAATGAGTAGGCAAAAAGAACCTAGTAACCATGCCAGCCAGCAAACACTGGCTGTCCTTGTCAAGCAGACATGACAGTCAAGGGTTACAACTTTTTATAAAAGAAACTCATTTGTGAAAATATTATGGGGGAGGATAGTAGAAGGTTGCAAGCAGTGTTATCTAATAAAACAGTGAAAAATGATGAAAGTAAAAAGGAGTCCACAGAAATCTTGGCATGATCCCCAAATGAGCCCCATAAATTAGACAAGCAGGATGACAGCATTAAGAAATGGAGCAAATTTGTGGTTCTTCAGCAGGATGAGAAATAGCATGGGATAATGGGTAGAGGGACAGACTTGTAGACAAGAAGACCAGAATTCAGGTTCTGCTTTTGACTCATACTAACCTCTCAGTACCCCAAGGTAATTCTCTAATTCCTTCATCTATGGCCATGTTGGTGAACTACATCAGCTGAGGGAGATTCCACATTACCAGCTTCTCATATGAAAGCACAGGATCAAACAAAAATGAGCAAGTAAGTGCCATAACGTCACCAGGAGGCGTGGTGTGGGAAAGACCAAAACAAACAAACAAACAAACAAAAAAACCCAAAACCTTGGAATCAGGAAGGAAATGGTTCAAATCTTAACCCTGACACTAGTTATATGGCTATGGGCAAATCTCTTAACTTCTCTAAGACTCAGTTTCTTCATCTGTAAATTAAAGATTACAAGAAACACCTACATCACAGGGTTATTGTAGTTCCATTAGACTAATACGAAAGATAAACAAATATGATAATGAATGTAAAGTACTTAACAAATCACATAGCCTGGAATCTCTTTCTTAGGTGGTGAGTGCCAGAACATTACTTAGAATGTTTACTTTTCTATCCCTTTCTTGCTTTCTCCCCAAGTATTCTCACCGGCTTTTAATGTATCCAAAATCTCTTGCCTCAAATAAACTGAAAAGACACTCCCTGATTTAAAGACTTTGGGGAAGTGAGATAGCAAGCAGAAAACAAAATACAGATGTTTTTACCTCCATAGTTCCTAATCAGACCCAGTAGTTGGTTTTTTTTAATGGAGGGTGGGGTCCCTTTTCTTTGTCTGTCAAAATGGAACAACAGAAATCATGATGTCTATAATCTAGAGGTAGTGTGTACTAATGATGATGGTGATAGCTAGCATCTCCTTTTATCCTCCCAACAGCCCTGGGCAGTAGGTGATATTTTTACAGATGAAGAAACTGAGGCAGGCAGAGGTCAAACAGCTTTCCTAAGTCATACAGCTAGTTAAGTGTCTGAGGAAGGATTTGAATGAAAGTCTTCTTGACTCAGGTCTTGTACTCTATCCATGAAGAGCCCTGAATTCAGAAATCAAGAAACCTTGTTTCTAGTCTACTACCTGTGACCTTGGGCTAGTTTCTTTTTCTTTTTGTTTTTGGAAGGGGAAGGCAGGGCAATTGGGGTTATATGACTTGCCCAAGGTCAGATAGCTAATAAGTGTGTCAAGTGTCTGAACCATATTTGAACTCAGGTCCTCCTGATTCCAGGGCTGGTGCTCTATTCACTGTGCCATCTAGCTGCTCCTTAGGCTAGTTTCTTAAGCTCTCCGAACCTTAATTTCCTCATCTATAAATTGGGAACTATAAAATGTGCCCTATGTATCTCACAGAGCTGTTGAGAAGGTTAAGGAATAAAATGAATATGAACATGATCTGAAAAACATAAAATATTATAACAGTAAGGTATTATCATAAAAAGAGGAAACAGAGTCTGAAATCTGTTATCTTTTCAATTAGATATTATGCTTTCTGACTGGAGCAGCTGGGTTTACAGATATAGAAGATGAGGGCAAATCCAATTAAGATTTAAGTAGATCGTTTCCTTTTGTTAACTGTTAGACTTTGTCTCTGAGTGCTTGATGTCATTAACAAATGTTAGACTTCCTCACTGAGGCACATGAACTGCCAAAACCTTTAATAAGAACAAACTGGTCCCCACCTTTGGGCCAGCCTTTCTGACCCCTTCAGAAAACCTTCTGTCTCTCCCATCCCCTACTCTGTTACCCCACCCCTGATTACTTAGAGGATGGATCCCAGGCAGCCTACCTATTCCCTGGACTAGTGGTATCAAATTCAAATAGAAGTGAGGAGGCACTGAATCATAAAGAAGGATTTCAGTTGCCACATATTGACTTAGAAAACCACATGTAAACATTATCTATGTTCTATTGTATTGCACAAATGTATTTTAATCTGGTTCAGGACACACTTGTGACCTCTGTATCTAGACCAAGGGTTCCTAACACATTACTGCCATGGATCTCTTTGGTAGTCTAGTGAAGTCTATTCCTCCTTGGGAAAATGTTTCTAAATGCATAAAATAAGGGTTACAAAGGAAAACAATCATGTTGAAATAAAGATGTAATTTTTCCCACTCAAATTCATGTACTTCTTAAAATCTAATCCATGCATTCCAAGAATCTCTTCTATAAATACTCACTGACTTCCTACCTTCTTGGAAGTAGACCTCCAGTTCAATGTGTAGATGACCCTGGACAAGGGTCACTAAATTTCTTAAGATAAAGATTTCTAGGTCTTAAAGAAAAGAATTGAAAAAAGCTTTTTTGATTAGTAACTAATTAAGGTTTTCTCCCTCATGTAATCAGAAGAAATGAAAGAACACTGAAAAAAAAAAAGAAGAGCTTTGGAGAGAAATCTGGACAGCCATACAGAATATTTGTGTTGAGAATAAATACTGAAGAATGTCCACAAAATTTCGAAATTCTCTAGAACTTACCCTTCTACAAATTGGGAAGGTAATTTGTATATGTTTAATACTTCAATTGTTAAGATAATAAAATGGGGTGATGCAAATGGGACTGATAATATAAATGCCAAACCTCCAAAGGATTGGTTTGTACACGTTCAGTAATCAGGGAAATGAAGAGACTAAATCTATTTTACAGATTCTCTTTTTTTCATTTAATAAATGGTATTGTTCTTTGTAGTAGTATTCATTGTAGGCTTGGCATCAGTTTCAGAGTCCCATTAGCCTAGCAACTTTCCAGGAAAAAATTCTAAGTGCTATCCTTGGAATTATTCAAAGTGAGACTGGACCATGCACTCATATTCTAAAATGCAACAGATTGGCATGCATCTTTCCTTTGCTTTTAGATTCTATCATTCAAAATTGAGTAGTATAAGGTATTGGTTCTGAAAAAGGTCTGGAAGAAGAACTTGAAAATATGCCATAAGCAAGAAATAATGGACTGGCAGAGGGGTAAATTAGAAGACCCAAAGATCCTGCATTTCTTATTTCTACTCTGTCATTCTATCAGCTTGTTCAGGTTACAACTGCCCATGTTTGTTTTTCTTTTTTTTTTTTTAATAGGCTTGGGGAAAGAGGTGCATCATTGCTACAGAGTAAATTGGTGTTTGTTTCAGCACATTGGAATGTTCAGTCTTATAACCATTGCTATACAAATATCAGAGTAGAGTCTGGGACCCATGGATCTAAGCCCATGGCAATAATGTTCATTTTTATGCCTGTCATCTGAAACTAGTAGTAATTCAAAGCAAAGCCTATGTGGAGTCATACAAAACCATGTGTATGATTCTATTGGTATAGGGAAGCACCCTGTAATGGTAATGGTAATTTGAAGATCTTTCCTGCCCCTTAGTAGACCTAAGGGAATTTGAAGATCTTCCCTGCTCCAAAATAAGATAGATGTAATCACAGGGAGCTTGTGGTGGGGGGAGCTTGCTGAAGGGTGGAGCAGAGCTGGGAGTCAGAATAGCTAAATGGTGGGAGAGAGAGGAAACACCCAGGGAGACAGGTAGGCTTGTAAGTGTTTGTTCCCTGCTGTGACAGATAGGCTTGTGAGTGTTGGTTTGTGGGAAGGCTAAAGGATGGTGTGGCTTCATGCTGTGCTATGGTGTATTTGCTTATTTTGTACTATTATAGATTTGACTTTCTGGTGCTGGGATTTGGTTTTCTGGTGTCTAAATAAATGTTTTGTTTCTGTCTTATATGTGGATAGTCTGTTATATTTTGCAATTGAGAACTATGCCAGAAAATTTACAGTTGCCATCGATGCTGTAAATACTTCCTTGGCATTACACACCCTGAAGCAGCTAGGTAGGACAGCAGATAGAGAACTGGGCCAGGAGTCAGGTAAACCTGAGATCAAATCTAGACTCAAGACATTTAACAGCTAGCTATACAACCCTTAAAAAGACACTTAATCTTTGTTTGCCTCAGTTTCCTTTACTGTAAAACGGTGATAAAAAAGCATCTACCTTGTGAGGATGAAATGAGATATTTGTAAAGTGCTTAGCATAGTGCCCAGAAAATTGTAGGTACTCTATAAATGCTTATTTCCTCTCTATACATCACCAAACTCCTGGTGTGAATCAACCAAGCAAATCTGCATCTACTCTGTACTTTCAACTATTAAGAGAGTTGCCTTAGTTACTTGCCCACTAAGAAGAAAGACTTCAATCTAAGTCTTCTTGACTCCAAAATCATCCTTTTAAGCACTATGCCAAGTTGCTTCCTAGTTTTTCATAAATAAGAAAGTATTATAACCAATTCAAAAGAAGAATATGAAAACCATATGACGTAGTTTTATTAATACACAGATCATAACTCCAATCTTTTTACTAAGTAAAAGAAAGGTCAAATTTTGAAACTCTCTTAGAAATCTTTGAATATATATATAAAAGTGAAAAAATAATACTCAGAATATCTGATTCTCTTCCCCAAAATATACACCATAGCCATCTTTGCATTTTGTTGCTATCAAGGCAGAATTTATGTATTCATTTGCAACTGATTCTCTAAACTGGATCCTTGGTAAAGTGGACTTCTGAAAAAATGAAATATATTTAATGAGATTTAACCAAGAGCTACCCAAATAAAACATTGATGCATGTGCAATGATCTATTTCCACTGAACAAATCTGAATCAGACATCTATTAAGATTTTTTCTTCCTCTTCCGTGCCACCCCAACCCCTGACAGTTGATGAAATCTAAATTGTCGAAGCTTTGCACATTCCTTGGCTAATTAAATTCCTCCAACGTTTTCTCATGAATCAGGTGATTTGTAGCACAAGAACACAGACTCTACTTGGATGCTATTGGAAATAAGCTGGGTACAGGTAGGGAGTTAAGCGCTAACTTGCCTAGTTTAGGAACCTTTAAGAAATGATTTATTATGCTTTTTGTTCCCTAAGACATACATTGTTATTTATCTGTGATCTCAGAACTAAGCTAGAAAACCTATCAGAAGAGATGAAAACTGTCTATTTAGGCAACTTATCTAAGGTTCTATTTCGAGTGCCAACTTATGGACCTGGGGATTCTTTTAAGAGAGAGCAGTGGGCAACACATGTATACTATACTTCAAAGGAAAATGAGGGGGAATTGTTTTCTAGGCCCTAAGCTCACCATCCCTGCTTTCAGAAGAACGTCTGTCAGTCAGTTAACAAATATTCATTAAACACCTATTATGAGCCAGGCACAGTGTAGTAAAGGAAAAAGTTGTTTAAACAAGAGAAAATAAGCTATGAGAGCTGAAGTGACCTACTCATAAGGTTGTCACACAAATGATAAAGGGCAGAACTGGCATTCCATACCCCAGGGGTCTTTGTATTCCAAATCCAGTACTTTTCCCTTTAGATATTAAAGGAGGTTGGAATAGGTTATTCCTAAGGTCCTTTCCATCTCTAAGACCTATGATCCTTTTGGAATCTCTTAGGATCTGATAACTACTTCTCTGCTATTAGCCCAGGTCCCAGGTGTTCTGTTCTGCTGTGTTTGTTTTTCTACCATCAGAAAATAGTCAGGATAATTCTGCACAGTAGAAAATTTAATTATCAGGTGAATTGAGTCTGTATAAGTAAAAATAATAACAGCTTGCCTATATATAGCACGTTGAGGTTTATGGTACCCTTTCATTACAACAAACCTGCAGGATAGATAGTGCAAGTTGTATTATACCCATTTTTTTTTAATCATAAAAGGAAGCATAGAGAGAATCACCAGTGGTCACATAACTTGTATGTGGCAGAGTTGAAACACAAACTTAGGTTTTCCAACTATAAATCTAGTGTTTTCCTCATCATCCTATCTGCCTCCCCTAAATTCTGATCGATAGTGGTAGCAAGATTTTCTAGCCAGTAGCAATAGCTTTCATCTACAGCCCATGAATTGTTGTGAGGAAAGTGCTTTATAAAAATGTAAATTGTTAAATAAAAGTGAGCTAAATTTATTGTTGTTATTCAAACTAAATTGTTTTTAATCTGGTGTCTGTGAACTTGTTTTATTAGAATGGTTTGATAACTTTATTTCAATACAATTGATTTCCTTTGTAATTCTTTGGTTTTTTAAAAAATTTTATCTAGCACTTAGCACGATATATTGTATATAGTAGGCACTTAACAAATATTTATTGACATTTATTTAGGAACATTGCTCTGAGAAGAGGTTGATAGGTTTCACTAGGCTGTAAAAAACAAAACAAAACAAAACATGATACAAAAAAAGGTTAAGAATTCCTGGCTTAAATTAACAAGAGTTAAAATTTATGTTTCCTAGAAGTGTCCTGAATGTCTTCTTTGTGGAAACATTTGGAAGTTGGTTGGAAAGTAGTGAGGAAGTGCCTGAAAAATGAGACCTCCCATGGTCAGCATAGAGAATTATATAAAAGTAGAACTTGAGATATGGTATGACTGCTACCCAAAAGCAGAATTTATATGTATGTGGAAGGTCTGGAATTCCTCTGGCTAGAGAACCATGTGCCTCCCCCATAACCATGGAGTGTTCTTTTGATACCAAAGGAAGATGTCAAGTATCCCCAGACTGATTACAGTAGTAGTTTAATCAATCATTAGGAATACGTATAAAATGGGGCAATCTTTGGTCTGGGACAGCAACCAGACAGTTCAGTGGGTCCCCATAAAGAACCCCCAAAATCCCTATTGTAATTATAGAAAACAGACAAAAGGAGAAGGAGCTAGAGAGTGCATCACTACTGAGTGATAGGTATTTTTGGTTTTCTGCTTAGTAATGAGCTTGGATGTTAAGTCAACATTATGCCCAAACATAAGTTTGTATATTGATCATGTAACGTTGCAATATTCTTATTATGGCTTTCATAGGTCATAGTATCTTGCTGAGCATACTAGGGTTAGAGTTTAAAACTGATTAGAGAACATTGGCACCATTATCCCCCCTTTTAAATAAAGGACCTACTTTTAATTATTTGAACAATTTCAAACATCTTTAAATATTAGTATTTAATTTTTCTTTTCAGATAATTTATATTCAATAAAGGTTTGGAGTTAAGGAAATAATAATTGTGATATTTTATTCTAGATGGGAGATGCTCTCTGAAGTACTGACATTATCTTGCAATTAAGAGTTTCATTTCTTTTTACCTAAACATAATTATACTAAAGCCAAATAAAATCCGGAAGAAGAGTTGACCTTTCTCTCTGTGCTTTAAATTACAATCAACACTAGAGATCACTGTTTTATAATAGTAATTAATTTTCTCTTTCTGTCAAAATGTCACACCCTCTTCCTTCTTAAATCATAGCTAATTTAAATAATTTCAATTGGTAATGGAATGCCTATTCCATAGACTCTGAGAGACTACTGAATGAATAGCCCAGAGATCTGATCCATCATTAAAAGTATCTTGGACCAACAGTGAAAATGGACACTGAACTGAGCACATAATTGAATGGGGCTGGTTTGCTTTTGAGAAAGAATGTGATGCTCTTAAAGATCTTACACTTATCTTTGAATCACAGGCTCCTCTTTTTTAACATGGATATTCTTCTGTTGGAGTATAAGCACTTTGAGAGTAGAGACTGTTTCTTTTTTTGTATTAGTATCCTTAGCACCTAACATATAGCAATCAATCGATAAAGATATGCTAAGCACCTACTATGTGCCAGGTACTGTACTAAGTACTGGGGATACAAAAAGAAGCAAAAGATGTTCCCTGCCCTCAAAGAGTTTAAAATCTAATGCAGGAGATAACCTGCAAACAAATGTATACAAAGCAAGCCACATAGAATAAATAAATAATGATTAACAAAGGGAAGCACAAAAATTAAGAGAAGTTGGAGACAATACATTTGCTGATTGATTTCTGAGGTCCAGTGTATATTTATGTATGTATGAAATAGACCTGGTTCTAAAGAGTTAAAGTTATAGGTTATCCAGAGGGCAACAGGGAAATGAATGATAGGAGTAAACAGGCTGTGGTATCTTACCAATGATGAATTGTATTTTAAAAGCAGAATTTTATATATATATAAAAGGAGGTAAGTTGGTTACATAGCAAAAGTGAGTATTATTGGAAGGAAAGCCTGCTTGCCATCTCCATATAATGTTAAGAGACCTATAAAAAGGTCTCTAACCCATTTGTTGTGCCCCCTTTGTAAGATTTGTGGAAGGACATGGATGAGAACCACATAGGGTATGTGAATGGATTCCTATCTACAAAACTGGAGAGGATTACTACATTAATGACATCATAGATCCATATAAATATCAAATCACATAGCTTCCAATACAGCAGGTTTTTGTGTAATCACATCTCATCTAGATGGGCAGCTAGGTGGTGCAGCAGATAAAGCATCATCCTAGAGTCAGGAAGACTCACCTTCCTGAGTGACCTTGGGCAAGTCATTTAACCCTGTTTGCCTCAGTTTCCTCATCTGTAAAATGACCTGGAAAAGGAAATGGCAAACCACTCTAGTATCTTACCAAGAAAACCCCAAATGGGGTCATAAAGATTTGGACCCCACTGAAATGACTGAACAGCAGTAACAATCTCACCTAGGGTCCAATTTCTCCATGCTTGCTCCTAAGATTATTATCATCTTATCTAGTTCCTCAGGATGAGGAGAGGGCTCTAAACTTTAGTCCAAATGGTTCGATTTTTTTGTAGACTATTGGGCTAGGAATCTCGTAATCTCTTTTCGCAGTCCTTTTCCAAGTTTCATCATCTGGACAGCCAAGAAATTATCTTACGCTCAACAAAAATGTCTTTTGAAAAATTAGTTCATTTTTGTTCAGTTTTCCATATGTAGGAGGGCACACACACTGCTACACTCAGACATGAGAAATAATTTTCATATATCTTCTTTCAAAGTCTTTCATATACTTGAAGATACAATTTAAAGTATCACTTACCCTTCTCTTCTCTAGGCTAAACATCCCATGAAATGATCCTTAGCAACAGTGTTTCCATGTTCTGACTATGACACAATTGATATTTTTGCTGATTTTTTACATTGCTCTCACTTCTTTCTTAGAATCTCTAGTGTCCTTCAGACATCAGTTCAAACATCACTTTCTATATGAAATCTTTCCTGATCCCTACAGCTGCCCCTGCCTTTCCTCTTTTTTCTTTTTTTTTTTAAGCAATTGGGGTTAAGTAACTTGCTCAAGGTTACACGGCTAGTCATTATTTATGCGTGGGTGCTTATTTTCTGAGGCCGGATCTGATCTCGGGTCATCCCAACTCCGAGGCTGGCGCTCTTACTCACTGCGCCACCTAGCCGCCCCTTTTAGGGCAATTGGGGTTAAGTAACTTGCCCAAGGTTACACCGCTAGGTTTTTGTTTGTGTGGATTAAGTGTCGGAGGCTGGCTCCGAACTCAGGTCCTTCTGACTCCAGGGCCTGCGCTCTATTCACTGCGCCCCCTAGCCGCCCCTTCCTCTTTTTTTTTTTAACTTGCACTCATTTTGTTTATATTTTGCATGCAATATACATATACATGTTGTCTCATGTCATAAAATATTAGCTACTTGAGGGCAGGAACTATTTTGCTTTTGTCCTTTCAGCCCTAGAACCTTACACAATATCTGGCACATAGTTGGCACTAAATGCTTGTCAATTGGTTGATTGATCGATTTTCAATAATCTCTCTTTGCGCTCCCCTTGTAACAAAGCAAAATACAGCAATCCGTTGAAGATGTCTGACAACATATGACACATTCCACCAGTTCTCTGAAAAGAGGAGATAGCCATCCCCTTACCCACTTTCAGCTCTCTGAAGCCCAAACTGGGCATTACATTGACCAGATTTCCTGTGTCTATCAATGTTAGCTTTTCTCTCTATTATTGTGACAATTATAACACAACGTATTAATTGACAAACATTGTAGAAAAGATGCCTTTACCTGTTAACTTCTGTGATAGGGACTTTTCTGGTAGCATATTATGTCCTAATATAAGATGCCTCCAAATATAGACTATGCTCTTAGGATGAGATATAACTTTGAAAGTGGGAAAAAGAAATTGAAAAATAACACTTATTATGGGCTGCCCCTGCATAGAAAGTATGTACCACTGACCCGCTATTTTGGAGCTTGCTCTCTTCCTGACCTGGGATTGGCTCACTCACAACACATTTCCATGCTAGCAGATCAGGATAGTGCTCTGAGAGGGGAAGTCACATGTTTACAACTCCTCAGGATCCTAGGAATAGCCTTATATGGGTATTTACACTCATAATACTTACTCATCAACTATAGATCCTTTGTGAATTTGAAGATCTTTCCTGCTTTGAAAATATACTCTGTCATCTAATAGGCTGAATGTAATCATGTAGAGCCTGTGGCAGGAGCAGTTTGTTGAAGGGTGGAGCAGAGCCCACTGGAAACTGGGAGTCAGAGCAAGCTAGATGGTTGGGAGGAGAGCATGCAACCAAGAGAGAGGCTTGTGAGTTTGTGGGAAGGCTAAAGGATGGTGTGGCTCTCTGTGTTGTTGTGGCTTATTAATTTCTTTGCTATTATGATGGAATTGGCCTATTGGTTTTGGAATTTGGTTTTCTGGTGTCTGAATAAATGTTTTGCTTCTGTCTTCTATAGGGAGAGTTGGGTATATTTTGCAATTGAGCACTGTGCAGGTGAATTTATAGTGACTGTAGGTGCTGTGAATATTGCATTGATGCTACATATTTACACAAAACAGTCATAATCATAGAATAATGAAGCATTTATTAAGTGCTTGCTTTGTGCTAGGCACTGTGCTAAGCTCTGGGAATACATATATATATGTCTTACTTTTTGCTTATAATTTATAATTGTCTTACTTTTTACTTAAAAGCAAAGACAATTCCTACCCTCAAAGGGCTTGTATTCCTATGGCAAAAATAAACAAAATGGAGCTGAAAAGCTGTTAGGGTGAAGGAAGGGCAAAGTCCTGAAGTAGTCTAGGGAACCATGAGCTACACTAGGTGTGAAGTAAGGTTGGCTGACTTGAATCCTTCTTTTAATGGAGGTTTGGGGATAAATTTACCCAGGGGAGAAGATTGTAGAGATGGAGACATTTCTAACACAAAGGATGCCATTAAATTTTCTTTATAAAAAATTATTTCCCCCTAAATACATGAAAAAATAATTTTACATTTTTTTCAAATTTTGAATTCCAAATCCTCTTCCTTTTCCCCTCCCCCCTTCATTGAAAAGGCAAACAATTTCACATAGGTTATACATGTGTAGTCGTATAAAACACATTTCCATGTAAGTCATGCTGTGAAAGATATTTGATATTTGATATTTAGGGACCAGCAGTTCTTTCTCTGGAGATGGACAGCACCTTTTATCATAAATCCTTCTGAATTTTCTTGCATTATTCCATTACTGAGATAGCTAAGTTATTCACAGTTGCTTATCATATAATATTGCTACTACTGTGTACAATGTTCTGCTGGTTCTGTTCATTTCACTTTGCATCAGTTCATATAAGCCTTCCAGGTTCTTCTGAGAGTATGTTGCTTGTTATTTCTTACAGCACAATAGTATTCCATCACAATCATCTATAACAACTTGTTAGCCATTTCCAGAATGATTGGCATCCCTTCAATTTCCTGTTCTTTTCCACCAGTAAAAGAGATGCTATAAATATTTTTGTACATATAGGTACATATAGGTCCTTTTCCTTTTTGATTTTATCTCTTTGGAATATAGTAGAGGTATTGTGTAGATAAGAGGTATGTATGGTTTTATAGCCCTTTGGGCATAGTTCCAAATTGCTCTCTATAATGGTTGAATCAGTATCCAACTTCACCAAGAGTGCATTAGTGTTTTCATTTTCCCACATCCCCTCTAAAATGTGATTTTCCTTTTCTGTTATTTTAGCCAATCTGATAGATGTGTAGTGGTAATTCATAGTTGTTTTAATCTGCATTTCTCTAATCAATAGTGATTTAGAGAATTGTTTTCATATGACTATAGATAGCTTTGATTGCTTTGTCTGAAAACTGAGTGTTCATATCCCTTCATCATTTATCAATTGAGGAATGGTTCTTATTTCTATAAAAATTTGACTCAGTTTTCCATATATTTGAGAAATGAGGTCTTTATCAGAGAAACTTGCTATAGATTTTTTCCACAGTAATGATTACTCCATCCCATTTCTCCCCTGTTTATCCTACTCTTTCTCTCCTTTCACCTTGTCTATTCTCAAAAGCGTTTAGCTTATGACTTTTACCTCTTCCAATCTGCCCTCCCTTCTATCATCTCCCCCCCGCCCTTCTCTTACCCTTTTTCCTTCCTACTTTCCTGTATGGTAAGATAAATTTCTACATCCAACTGAGTATTATGTGTTAACAGAATTTTAAATGTAATCTGGACACAGCCAGTCTCTAACCTGTGAATACCCAGAGTTGGACAAAGCAGGCCAGAGATAGGAGAGCCAGGAAACAAGTAGTGGTTTAATTAATTGCTTTCTGAGAGAGAAATGCTCTTTATGCTAGAGTAAAGACACAATTTATATACATAAATCACAAGTGGGAAGGGGGGGAAGGATAGTGGATTACAAAACAATAATTTCTAAGGCCTAGGTGGTTTCCCACAACAAGCCCACGAATGCAGGACAATACAAGTATTCTAGAGTCCTGTGGGAATAGTTCTGCGGTTGATTGCTTCAAGTCTCATGGGTCATGATTACTTGGTGGGGGACAGGACCGGAGTTCTAGGATAGGAACATAGTAATTGTGACAGTATTGTCAAGAATTGATTGATCATTTCAATCTGCTTTGTGAGTTTCTTACTCCCAAGCCAGAAGACACAACTCTGAGAAGTTGAAATTATTAGTATATTCATTATACATATCATATTAATTAATATGAAAATAATAATTCCCTTCACATGTGATTCCCTCTTTGAGCCAATTCTGATGAGAATAAGCCTCACACCCAACCCCGCCCCACCCTCCAACTCTCTCATCTTCCTCTCCACTCTAAAATCTTTTTCAGATATCTTTTATGTCAGATAAACCCTTACCTGTAGGTGCTCTGCCCAAAGAAATATAAATTTTGATCTCTGAAACCTTTTTTCTTAAGGACCATACCATGCCTTAAAACCAAATCACTCCAGTTCTCATTTACTGACCAACAATAGGTCCCAGGACAAGCCCCACTTGGTCATAGTTTAGGTCTTGATTGGCTCAGAGTCAAAGCAAATAACAATTTTTTTCTGTTTTGGCCAGACATCCTGAGGTTCTTCTCTTCCCAAATTGATTTTTTTTTTACTAGATAAAGAGACCATTCTCTAGTTTTAGTCACTGATTGGATGTTGCCTCAGTCAAACTGAGACCCGTTAATGACCTTAGCTCAAAAAAGGCCAAGGTCTCCCACTGCTTCCAGGGACATCTCCAGTTGTCCTGATTTATATCTCACCACTTGACCCAGATGACTGTGGAGGAGAGAGTGGGGCTGGTGACTTTGCATAGCCCTGACTCACTTAAATCCACTTCACTTGCATGGCATGGCATCACCTCCCTGATGTCATGGTCCTCTTTGAGAATGAAGACCAAACAACAACACCAGGCAGCAAGAGAAGTCGACATAGGAGAGCCCTCAGAAGTTTCCCCTCTCTCAGGCTGTAGATGGCACAAATGAGCAATGAGCCCAGCCAGCTCTTAACACAGGAGGATTCTACTTTCCACCTCTCACCTTCCGATGAAAATGGCAGCTCCAATCCTGTTTGGCTGGATACAGTCAACTACCTCAACCTGAAGCTGCTCCTCTTATAACTGGCTTCTTCTATTCCTTTCTATCCTCAGCTACTATTGACCCCTTATAATGAAAAACTCAAAAAAATGGGTGGGGAAAGCCTTAGGTATTACACCTTTCAACAATCCTTATTTACTCTTCCCACAATTCCCAAACAGTTCTGTGATTTATAGCTCCTTGGCTATATCCTTCAAAACCCTAAAGTCATATGTAAATGAACTGATAGACCATGTTTTATAGCTATTCTCACACCATTCAATGCTCTGCTTTCTCAGCATATCACCCAAGCAACAGTTTTCTCTTAAGTCCTTTGAGCTTTCTCTGATGATTTTCTTACATGAATATGCCTTTTCTGTCCTCTTCAGTAAATGCAGTGTCCACATATGAAAGGGGATTTTTTTCCCCCAAATACATGTTAAATTTAGGGGTTGAAATGGAGCCAAATATGAAATAGGGCCAAACCTCAGATTATAGAATAACCTTGTTTTTTCTTGAAGAATGCATGCTTTCCCAACCCTAACCACAATGTCATGTTGACCTATAAGATTCGGGAACTGAGTCAACTGCCTCAACTGCCCCCACCTGGCACCTGTTTGCTCTCCCCCTCCCCTATAGCCCATGAAGTTGGCATCAAGCCTCTATCTCCAAGACTCAACTAAGTCTGCTAGCCAATCATTTCCCGCCAACTCCTTGTCTCTAAGAGTTAGCTGAGTCTCACTAAGCCAATCAGTGAGCTCAATATTTCCTACTTTCCCCTCATAATTGTATAAAAAAAGCACCCGAAGAGACACTCGGGGTCCTCCATCTAAAATGTATGGTGGGACCCAGGTTCGAACTCGTAATAATTTTTTTTTCTTTTTCTTGCCTCAGTGGTCTCGGTTTGTCTATTATTCCACGCCACGTTTCATATGGAGGCCCCAGCGAGATCCTTGCGACCCGGGAATTTGGACCCTAGGCTCTGCTCGGCGCCGGTAAGTCAGGCCTGACCCAAAATAATGTTTCTTTTTTGTTAATTCTGGTATTTTTTGCTTGCAATTTCTGGAGTCTCATGAGCTTGGTTGGTTCGGGAAGGGCGGGACGCTGCCATTAACTTCCCGAACCCCGGCCGAGGGAGGTGACGACCCCTAAGGCCCTTGGGTTTAAGTTGATCAAATTGTGGGTTAGAGTCCCACTTGATCAACATTGGGTCAATCAAATTGTGGGTTAGAGTCCCACTTGATTGACATTAGGTAAACTGATCAAATTGTGGGTTAGAGTCCCACTTGATCAGCATTGGGTTAATCAAATTGTGGGTTAAAGTCCCACTTGATTAACATTAGGTAAAGCAAATATGATTTGTACCTGGCCTCCATTAGCATCTATCTGGAAGCCAAGCAAACATGATTTGTGCCTGGGGATTTCTAACAATCCTCTGTGAGCTTTTGTAACGTCCCTGTCAGTTTCTCTCTCTGTTGTTTTTTTTTTGTGTGTGTCTGTGTGAATGAGTGAGTGTGTGATCTAACATCATGGAAGGTTTAAACTGCAGCTGGACTGCCGGACCTTCCTTTGGAAGGCTCTTAGCTCTCTCTCCCTCCTCCCTTCACTGATGCTGAATGCAGGCTGGAGAAGAAGAGAAAAGAGAGGTAGGTTTTATAAAGCAAGAAAGTTTAGAGATGGTATTTGGTGTTGAGAAGTGTGAACAGAAGTTTTAAGATCTTTAAAAGTTTGAAAATCTCCTCTTCATTCCACTCTGGCCAAGTGGAGTGAGGAGAAGGCGATAAGAAATAATGAGGGAATCTTCTCCCCTCAAATCAAAGAGGCAGGCAGATGAAAATTTAACTATTTCCTGCCTCACCTAAAAGAGGAATAAAACTGTAAGTCAATTGAATTCATGTGAGAAGTAAAAAAGTGTCACTCCTAATTTGATGCTAAAGATAAGTCAGAATTCATTTTACTATTTGGCATTTAGGCAAATTGGAATATTTTCTAAGATTTGATAAGAATATAGGGAATTTTCTTTTGGGTTCTCTAGTAGTGAGAAAGGGGGAAGGCGCCCCCCCCCAATATCACTTGCTGGAGAGGTCAAAGATATCACTTTCAAGGAAAGGTTTTGTAAGGAGTGGACACATAAATTAAAGCTTATTGGAGTAAAAGTTAAATCGCTGAAAACATTTTACAAAAATTTATTAAAGTCTCTCATTCTAGAAGAGAAATAGAGTGTGCTAAAGAATATAGGGAATTTGAGTTAAGCTCCCCGACTTGAAAAAAAAAGGGGGGAGCTGCAACACCCCAGCCTCTGTACTTGGTAAGCCCAATTTTTCTATCAGTAATTTTTGTATGTGATGAATTGGAAATGCAATTAATGTCATAATGTCATTGTGTTATTATGGTATCTCTAAATTGTAAAAATCCTCTTATACTGTAAAAGTTTGAGTGACCATTGTGAGCCAGAAATGTTAGATAAAGCAATTTTCATTTTGAATTTTGTTGAAACTAAAAGATGGAGAAAAGTTTTGTAAAACAGCTATGGTATTTTATCAGTTTTGCTAATTTTGTCTTCTGTTTATTTTATGTGAATTGGATTTTTTATGTTATAAGATTTGACAATTTAAAGCTGTTATATTTGGGATACAAATAAGTAGTAATAATGCTGCTGATATTTATTGTGATAGCTGGTTGTTCATTTAACTTTTTGGCTATTCTAGAAATATGCAGTGACAAAGTTATAGTTTCCACATTACTAATGATGAAGTGAATGTACACAGGGAATTGGAAAGGCATTTTGTAGAATTCTTATTGAGCAAATGAGAAACTTGGGGGAAAAAAGGAAAAAAATATAGAGATGTGGTTTTCAAGCTTGCTTCATCTAAGGATGTATTTATGATAATTTGAAGGTTTATGGATCACCACATTCACCATCTATGTGAGATTCCAGAATGTAATTAATTTTAGTGATAAGTTGATCAGGTGTGTGGCAAGAAGAAAATTTTAGTTCTGAGTAACTTCAAAAACTTGATTTTTAAGGTCACCAGATTGGTAATTCTTTGTTTTTATTTCAAAGTTCAAATTTAAGAACATGATAATTGTTTATGACATTGTTACTGGTAAAAAGTTGTATTATCTATGCTGTATAAGAAGCAGCTTTTTTTTAAAGTCTCAGAGTATTGTAATTTGGGAAATCATAAGCTTCCAAGTCTGTCTTTGTTTAAAAGGAAGTTTCAGTTAAGATTGTTTAAAACTTGTAAGATTGTTAATTAAGTTATTTTGGCTACTGTTTCAATGTTAAAATCTAAAATTGTAATTGATTACTGTATGTAGAAAGGAGGAGATTGGATGAAAACTTTATTCAGACTAGTTCTGCCCATTCAGAACAGTCCTCCTGCTTGTATGAGAATTGGCTAAGCGGGGGCATCATTATTAGCCCTTCTCCCAGTCTCTCCTCCTTAGAATTCATATAAATTTTCCTTATGTTGTAAAACTGCCAAATCCCCTAGAAACTATCTCTATTAGGCAAAGTCATTCAGCCTGGGAAAGGAACTTGTTTAAGTGTAGTTTTAAATGAACCTAACTTGCTAAGAAGTTGCAAAGATTAGAAGGATTTCTATCAATTGGCTTTTAGATTTCAGAAGGAAAGATGGTAAATGGAATTCTTTACATTTGTGAGACCTGATAAATCATCATTGCTTGGTGCAGCTCCATGAAAATAAAAATAATTAACTAGCTCTAAGCTGTGATCAGTGAAGCTTGTTGTGTGAGGTAAAAGGCACTTGGGACCATAACTAAATTTTATTTTGAGTTTGAATTTGGGTATAGTTGTCTGCATTAAATCAATATCTCGGAGAAAATGCCACAAGCTACTCAGAGGGAATGTGATCCTGTACTGCTGATAGGTGGAAGTCTACATTTGGTAAAGGCCAAAGGGACAATCTTAGCCTCTGTCTGGGATGGGATCCCTCCTGGCTCAGTTTACCGATGGGATTCCTTTGAAAAGGAACGTTTCCCACCTATTCCTGAGTCTAGCTATAAGATGGAACAGATACTGCATGGTTGGATATCTGTGACTTTACCTGAATTTAAACAGAGTCAAGGATGTTTTATCCTGTCCTATTTGGAATGTCACATGTCCCTGTTTTTTTCCTTCTATAGCAAGTTTCCATGATCAGAGCACGTAGTCAGTAACAGATATGAGTTCTTTCGTGTAAGCTTACTGGAAAATCTAATATTATTTTTCATTTGGAATTGGAACATGTGCAGAAAGTATGCAAATTGCTTAAGGTCATTTTGAAAGTTTTCAACTAACTTTCTTCATAAAAGTTTAGTGATCAATTATAAATCTTGAAATTGTTAAGAGAAGGGAAAATACTTTTAGAAGAAATTTTCAAATCTCTAGTGTAATTTTAAGAGGCCTATTAAAACTTTCATTTGCAAGATAAATTTATTGCTAAACTAATGTAATGAGTTGTGAAAACAGAAGAGATCTGGCTCTTTTGATCCGAATTTGTAGTTGTTTCATGCTCTAAGCAAAGGTTAACATTTGTAACTGAATGTATGTTAAGGATTCAATTTCTGAATTATCTTTCTTCCTGAGTGAATCTGTATTCACTGTATACTGTATACTGTATATATAGTCTGTGTACCCAGCTTCCTATGAAACATAGATCTACCCAAATGATTTTGGGTCCCAACTGTTTTAAGGGGGAGATGATTAGGTCCTTCGATTCTCAGCTTTGACTTCCTTGAGCAGCCGGCATCTGAAATTTTCTCAGAGCTCAGAACTCAAGGCTGAGAAAGTCCAGACCATTCCCTAACATATGGAAGATTACCACCTATTCCTCCTCTAATCTAGGAAGACCTAAAAGCTGAAATCACTAGCTCTTCCCTTTATCAAGTTCCTTCAGGGTCTGCAGGTGATTCAGAAAAAAACTCCTTCCCTCAGCTCTCCTGATCCTGATCCCGATCCGGAGTTATGCCTCAGCTTACCTGTTTCAACCTGGGGATTCTGTGCTGGTAAAAAGAAATTCATGGTCTGGAGCAGAGGTGGAAGGGACCACACGTCACGATCCCCACTACACCTACTGCTGTCAAAGTGGACTCTATTCCCACATGACAACATTACACCAGAGTGAAGCCTGCTGTTTCTATGCCAATCGCTCTGGGGTCGTTAGGGATGGCCTGAGCCAATTACGAAAACGTTTGGCTGACAGGGAGAAAGCCCGCCAAGCCCAGAACAATTGGTATCAGTCTTTTTTTCTTCATCCCCTTGGTTGACTACTTTACTGACCGCTCTCGCCGGCCCTTTAATTTTATTGTGTCTGGCCCTTGTTTTCGGCCCATTCCTTCTCAGATCTCTTTTTGCCCTCCTCAAGTCCCGCACTGATGAATTGCGCATCTTGTTCCTCCGAACCCGTCATCAGAAGATCCCTTAGGAACATTACGTTTGAATCTAGGATTCGATTCCCTTAGATAAAAAGAAGTGGGGAATGAAATGGAGCCAAATATGAAATAGGGCCAAACCTCAGATTATAGAATAACCTTGTTTTTTCTTGAAGAATGCATGCTTTCCCAACCCTAACCACAATGTCATGTTGACCTATAAGATTCGGGAACAGAGTCAACTGCCTCAACTGCTATCCACGCTTCACCTGTTTGCTCTCACCCCTCCCCTATAGCCCATGAAGTTGGCATCAAGCCTCTATCTCCAAGACTCAACTAAGTCTGCTAGCCAATCATTTCCCGACAACTCCTGTCTCTAAGAGTTAGCTGAGTCTCACTAAGCCAATCAGTGAGCTCAATATTTCCTACTTTCCCCTCATAATTGTATAAAAAAAGCACCCGAGGAGACACTCGGGGTCCTCCATCTAAAATGTATGGTGGGACCCGGGTTCGAACTCGTAATAATTTTTTTTTTCTTTTTCTTGCCTCAGTGGTCTCGGTTTGTCTATTATTCCACTCCACGTTTCAGGGGTAAAGTAATACCTATATTTAAATAAATATAATTTATCCTGTGTGATGAAATCCAAAATTAAAAAAAAAAGTTATGCAAGTGTTGTTTTGGGGATTCCTGGGATAAGGAAGGGAAGGTGAAGAGAGCAAGGCAGAGAATGATTTACAAAAATCAAGTTGTCAACAAGTATTGGGCTGCTATATACAAGAAACTCAGCAATTCAGCCAGATGAGAATATTTAAGTCAAAATGGTCTTTGCCTACAAAAAATCTTACACTCTAAAAGGAAGGGAGGCAGAGCCAAGATGGCAGAGTAGGAGTATTCCAAATGAACTCACACAACATTCCCTTCTCAACAACTTTAAAATAATGCATTAAATGGAATTCTGGAGTGGTATAGCCAAAAAAATGTCAGGGTGAGACATTTTTCCAGGGCAAGACAATTTGGAAGGTCAGAAGGAAAGGTATGTGACACTGGAGTGGGGTCTGGTCCAGAATGCAGAGCAACACCAGATGTGGGCCTTAGAATCTGTGGCAGTGAGAGCAGCAGTAGAAGCCACAGTTCTAGGAGCTCTCAATGCCCAGAGACAATAAAGATACAAGGCAACTGGCACAAAAGAGACTACAGGGGACCCCTGTGTAGGCAGGACAAGACACATTTTGGCAATTCCATTGTCCATTACCCAGTTCCCGGGTGCAGTTCTAGAGTAGAGAGGAGAGTTTGTAACTGCAAGGTAGAAGAAACCCTGGTTGTACTTACAGGGTAAAGATAGAGCAGAGGTCTCAGTTCCAGGTCCTAGTTCCAAAGTAGAGAAGAGTATTAACACTTGAAGTTGCAAGGATCAGGGGCCCTACCTTGGTAAGGACCAGAGTGAAAACTTGGAGAGCAGTGACTGCATCTCTCCTCAAATAACACAACTTTGGAAACACCCAAAACAAACTGTGAGGAAGACAACAGGGCAAAAAGCCTGAAATTTGGGGTAGCTACTCTCTCCCCACCCCCATGCCCCAGCACCAATGTAAGAAGAGCCCAACTCTAAAATAAAATTCAAACAAGAAATAAGCTGGAAAATAAGCAAACAATAAAACAAGAACAACAAATGACAAAAAAGAACCTGATCATAAAAAGCTACTAGGGTTAGAGAGCTCAAGACATAAATCAAGAAAAAGATGATAATATGAAAACATCTACAAGCAAAGCCTCAAAGAAGAATGCAGATTAGGCACAAGCCCAGCAATAAAAAGAATTAAATAAATGAAGAATTAAAAAAAGAAATAAAAAAAAGAACAATTTTAAAAAATCAAATACAAGTGGCAAAGGAAAAATGGGGAAAAATGAGAAAAATGCAAGTAAATAAGGAAAGAGAATGAATAGCTTGGCAAAAGAGACACAAAAATATTTTAAAAAATAACACCATAGGGGCAGCTAGGTGGCACAATGAATAAAGTACTGGCCTCTGGTCTCAGACACTTAACACTTACTAGCCATGTGACCTTGGGCAAGTCACTTAACCCCAATTGCCCTGCCCTCCCCCCTCCAAAAAGCAAAAAAAAAAAAAAAAAAAGGAAAATAACACTATAAACAATCTTAGTCAAATGGTAAAAGAGGTACAAAACCTTACTGAAGAAAATAATACTTTAAAAATTAGAACTGTGTTTGTGGAAGCTAAAGACTCTAAAAGACAATAAAATGAAGTCAAAAGAGTGAAAAATAGGGGGGGAAAGGTGAAAAATATATATTGCCAATGTGATACCCATGGTGGCTGCTATGAATATGTCCAGGGTATATTTCCAGGCTGGAATCACAAGATATAATAGACTCTCTTCTTAGAAGACAAAACCAAGATATTTATTAATATACCAGAAAGTCAAATCCACCATGAAAATAAAAAAAATTGGTACACATTAACCATGCAGGAAGCACCACCATCCCCAAGCTTTCCCTCTGTCAGACCTTCACACAAACAAGCTCTTTTAGGCAAAATGCCCCTCTCTCACCCACGCTAGCTACTCTGCCTCTCTCTGCCTCCTCTCTCTCTCTCTCTCTCTCTCTCTCTCAGTTCTGCCTTACCCATAATTCCTCTTCCACCCCTTCCTGCTCCACCTGTTCGGCAAGCTCCTCCCAACCCCACACTCATGTGACTCAGGCTCAAAATAGATCACATAGGCCTATTAATAGATGGGAAAGATCTTCCCATTCCCATTAACATCATAATATCTCATCAGAAAAACAATTCATTGGGAAAATAGATCCAGAAGAGATGATTAAAAATTATTGGACTTCCTAAAAGTCATGATCAAAAATAAGAGCATAAACATCATATTTTTAAAAATTATCAAGGGAAACTGTCCCCATGTCATAGAACCGCAGTGTAAAATAGAAATTGAAAGAATCCACTGATCATATCCTGAAATAGATTTCAAAATAAAAACCCCCAGGAATATTATAGTCAAATTTCAGAGCACCCAGGTCAAGGAGAGAATACTGAAAGCAGCCAGAAAAAAACCACTCAAATACCATGGTCAAGATCATGCAAAATTTAGCAGCTACCATAGTAAAGGAGTGGAGGGTGTGGAATGCAATTTTCAGGAGGGAAAGGATCTAGGGTTACAATCAACAGTAACCTACCCAGCAAAATAGTATATTTCTTCAAGGGGGAAAAGGATTGTTTCATAAAATAGAGGACCATTCCTGATGAAAAGACCAGAGCTGAATATAGAATTTGAAATTCCGATATAACTCAAGAAATTATAAAAAGGTAAACATGAAAGAGGAATCACAAGGGACTTAAAATAAAACTGTTAATATTCCTATATGGTAAGATAATATATGTAATTTTGAATAACTTTATCAGGGCAATAAGGAGTCTACATGGATAGAAGGCAAAGGTTTGAATCAATTATGTTGTGATGATTTCAAGAAAGAAATGGAGGGGTGAGAAAGAGGGATACCCTGGGAGAAGACAGAAGGGAGAAGAAAAATGGGGGGGAATTACCTCACATAAAAGAGGCACACAAGAAGCAGCTTTTACAGTAAAAGGGGAAATATGGGGCAGGCAATGCTTGAACCTCATGTTATTCTAAACTTTTTCAAAGAAAGAATATATGTATATACACACTCAGCTGGGGATAGAAATCTATTTTTCCCAACAGGGAGATAAGAGAGGAAGAGGAGTCAATTAAGGACTGCTAGGTCACCTTTCTTCACATTTTTTTCATTGATTTCCTTGATACTCTTGAACTTTTTGTCTTCCAGATAAATTTTGTTGTTTTATTCTGCTTCCATAAAATAATTCTTTATAGTTTGGTATGGTAGTGAATAAGTAAATTAATTTAGGTAGAAATGTCAGTTTTATTATTTTTGGCTCAGCCTACCCATGAACAATATTTTTTCCAATTATTTATATCTGACTTTATTTGTGCGGAATGTTTTGCAATTGTGTTCATAAAATCCCTGGATATGCCTTGGAAGATGGACTCCCAAATATTTTATACTATCTGCAGTTATTTTAAATGGAACTTCTTTTTGTATCTTTTCCTGTTAGGTTTTGTTTATAACATATAGAAACGCTAATAATTTATGTAGTTTCTTTTATATTCTGCAACTTTGCTAAAGTTGTCAATTGTTTTAAATAGTTTTTTAGTTGATCTAAGATTCTCTAAGGAAACCATCATAGCATCTGCAAAGAATGATAGTTTTGTCTCCTCATTGCCTATATTTGACAAAAAATACTGGTAAAACTGAAAGCAGTCTGGCAGAAACTAGAATTAGACCAACATCTCACCTCATATGCCAAAATAAGGTCAAAATGGGCACATGGTTTAGACATAAATGGTGAAATAATAAGCAAAATAGGGAAACATCTCATATATAAGCATAAAGGAAGTGTTTATGACCAAGTGAGAGATAGAGAAGATCATGGGAGGTAAAATAGATAATTTTAATTACATGAAATTAAAAAGGCTTTGCACAAACAAAACCAATGGAACTAAAATAAGAAGGAAAGCTGAAGACTGGAGAAAAATAAAGTGAGTTTTTCTGATAAAGGCTACATTTCTCAAATAGATACAAAACTGAGTCAAATTTATGAAAGTAAGATCCATTTCCCAATTATTATATAGACAAAGGATATTCAAGGCTGTTTCAGAAGGAAAAATCAAAGATATCGTTAGTCATATATTAAAGTGCTCTAAAATAATTAGAAAAATACAAATGAAAACAACTCTGAGGCACCACCTCATTCCTATCATATTAATTAACATGACAAAAAAGGAAAATGATAAATGCTATAGGAAATGTGGAAATATAGGTACACTAATGTACTGTTGGGGGAATTGTGAATTGATCCAACCACCCTGAAGAACAATTTGGAGCTATGCCCAAAGGGCTATCAAACTGTGCACACCTTTTGACCCAACAATACCATTACTAGGTCTGTATCCCTACATTTATAGCAACTCTTTTTATGGTGCCAAAGAATTAGAAATTCAGTAAATGCACATTATTATTATTATTATTATTATTATTATTTTGCTTTTGGAGGGCAATTGGGATTAAGTGACTTGCCCAAGGTCCCATGGCTAGTTTTGGTGTTAAGTGTCTGAGGCTGGATTTGAACTTAGGTCCTCCTGACTCCAGGGCCGGTGCTCTATTCACTACGCCACCTAGTTGCCCCCTAATGCGCATTAATTAAGGAAAGGCTAAACAAGTTGTGGTGATATACTATTGTACTATAAAAATGAAAAGAGGGATATTTTCAGAAAAACCTGGGAAGACTCATATGAACTGATGCAAAATGAAGTGATCAGAGCCAAGAGAACATTGTGACACAGTAACAGCAATAGTGTGATGATGATTGGCTATGAAAGTCTTAGCTTCTCTGATTGATACAATGATCCAAGAGAATTCCAAAGAATTTATAATGAAAAATGTTTTCTACCTCTGAAAAGAGAACTGACAAATTCTGAGAATAGACTGAAGCATACTATTTTTAACTTTTTTTTGCTTTTTTTTCTTTGCAACATTGTTAATACGGAAATATGTTTTGTATGGGAAAAAAAGAACCATACCCTGTTGGCAAGTACTATGTGAAATACCGACAGTTCTTGCTTTAAGTAAATTTACATTACACGAATTCAACTTTAAGTAAAGAATTCCACACCTCTTTGGGATGAAGGGAAGGAGAACTTGACTTGAGACCTCAGGCTCCAAGAGAGGAGACCTCTGTCCTTCTCCTCCTCTCACTTCTCTGTTTCTGGCTCCCACATGTCGCCCGACCTCCCCCCTCCATGGGCAGGACCCTTCCTGTCTCCATCTCTTCCTTCATTTCCCTGTGTCCATGAGGAAATTCACATTACATAAAAATCTTTTAATATAGAGTAAAGTCTTTACATAAGTAAGTACGGTCTGTACAAGAGGAGCAAGAGGAGTAGGAGAATACCACTAGTCAGGCTTAGTGGAGGAAGTGCTCTTTGGCTGAGCCTTGAAGAAAGTCAAGGGTTACGAGAAGTGGAACGTGCATTCCAAGCCTGAAGAACTTGGTATAAAATCAGAAGAGGGAATATTGAGTTTGGTCATAGTCAGTTGTTCAGTTTGAAAGGAATGTAGAGTTCATGAAGATGAAGAGCAAATAAGGCAAGAATGATAGGTTGGATCCATATTATAGATGGACGTATATTCCAGAGTAAAAAAAGTATAATTTACTCTAGAGGGTATAGCAAATCTTTTTAAGACAGTGAGTGAGATGATTAGGTCTGTAGCTTAGGATGCTGAATTGTTAGTGGATTTAAAAGAAGAGAGAATAAAGGCAGTAAGGAGGATTTTACAATAGGTCAGACTGTGGGACTGACTGCCTCAGTTTCCTCATCTGTAAAATAGAGATCATAATATAACTTACTGAAGATAGTGGAGTATTACAGGATGTCCATGGAATGCCTCCCACAACTCTTCCAAACAGATCTAGAAAGTACCCCAGACTGAATCCTGATCAGAATATCAAAGGGAAAGAATCAAAGTCATTTTTCCAGCCCCAGTTGGCATAGGGAAACAGAGATGGCTACAGACACTGGCAACAAAGATTAGCCTTGAATAGTGGCATGGAGCATTCTAGCACCGAAAGAGGCTGTGCACCAGGATAAGGAGAGGTTCTTGGACCAGCAGAGGAGGCCTAAGCCTGTCTGTAGGACAAGGTGCCAACTGGCAGCAATCTTGCTCAGTGGCCAGTTCCAGGTCACAGCTTCAGTGTTGCCTGAGGAGGAGATATGTCCTATATGTGACACACAGAATAAGAAGCCATCCCATGCCCTAGGCTGTGTAGCCAGCAAGAAGCAATTCAGAAGGCTGCATGACTCAGACCCCAGGGACAGAGTAGAATTTCAGTTCCAGTTTTCAGTCCTGCATGAAGCCTCCAAGAGAATAAGCAGAACAGTTATCTTCAGTTCTATTGCTCTGAACTGACAGAGCTTTCCAGCCAGTTGTTAGTTGGCTAAGTCTCATAGTAGGCTACTGGAATAGAAGAGGCCTAGAGGTGTGTTGCTCATACTCCAAACCAGCTCAGGAACTTGCAGAGCTCAGGCCAAGAGTGCAGAAATCAGACTTTGCCCTGGATCAAAACACTTCGGTTGTGTTGAAATCTTGCAGATTCCCAGTCTGATCTCTCCCTGAGATCCTGGAATAATGCAATACCCAATACCCTTAAGAAAATAGCCATAGGACCAGCCCAACCATTCCCCCGAGAAGTGCTCAGAGCCTTAACCTACCATAAAATCTGAAGTCAGGAAGGAGGCTGGAAGAATGAGCAAAAATTAAAAAAAAATCTCACAATTGAAAGCTATTTGATGACAGAGAATCCCAAGACACTAATTCATAATAATATAGTTTATTATTTATAATTGATTGTGTTTCTTTCAGTTACGTCAACTCATACAGATCTTCTCAAGCTTCTCTGGATCCCTCATTCCTTAAAAGACCAAAATATCCCACATTAACATAAAATGTATTCATTAATTCTGCTAATAGGCACCCCCTTTGCTACTACAAGTATTGCTATGAATATTTGTGCATATATGAGGCATTCTTTTCTGGTTTTAACTTTTTTTGTGGGTATCTATATGCCAGGTATATAGACACTAGGCAGCTGGGTGGCTTAGTAGGTAGAATGCTGGCCTGGAGTTAGGAAAAACTGAGTTTAAATCTGAGTTCAAATCTCAGATACTTACTAGCTATGTGACCCTGGACAAATTACTTAATCTTTGCCTTAATCCACTGAGGAGGAAATGGCAAACCACTCCAGTATCTTTGCCAAGAAAACCCCAAAGACAGTATTGATGTGCTTTATTCCATGGGGTTACTAAGAGTCTGACACAAATGAATGGCTGAACAACAACCTATGCCCAGTAGTGGGATCACTGGGCCAAAGGGAATGAAGTTGAGTTAATTTTCTTGCATAATTCCAAATTGTTTTCCAGAATAGTTGGGCCTTTTTACAGCTAGCTGCCCTTTATGAGTTTAAGTCACTGAGTTGCCCAGATAAACTCTCTCTCAGGGTTCTGAAAAAAAAACTGGCAAATGCTGAGTCAACAACGGTGATCTCTGAAAGATCACAGAGAACACGAAAGATTAGAGAAGGGCAAATGTCCCAGCTTAAAAAAAAAAAAATGAGAGTCTTGGGGAGGCTAGGTGGCGCAGTGAATAGAGCACTGGCCCTGGAATCAGGAGGACCTGAGTTCAAATCCAGCCTCAGACACTTAACACAAAAACTAGCTACGTGACCTTGGGCAAGTCATTTAACCCCAATTGCCCTACCTTACCCCCTCCAAAAACAAAAAAAAAAAGCCTAAAAAACTAGATGTGTTAAATGCTTACTTTGGTTCCTGACAAAATACTAGAAGGCCTTATTAAAAGATGGTTCACAACCATCTAGAAAACGAAAGTGAGGATCACAGAGAGCCAGCACCGCTTCATTAAGAATGAATCACATTGGCCTAATCATATTTATTATTTTTGACATGTTGAGTCTGCTAGTAGATCAGGGTAATGCTAGAACCATAGTTTATTTATATTATAATGAAAGATTTGAAAAAGTCTATCATGCTATTCTTAGGGAAAAGATGGGGTGATTTGAGCTTGGCAATTGCCTAATATGTTAGTGGTATGTAACACATAGTTAGGTTCAGAACTGATTGCATGGACAGACACAAAGAGTAGTATACTGATTCTGTGTTAACATGGAATAGTGCCAGAGGGATCTAGTATAGTGCCTCAGGGATCTGCGCTGAGCTCTTTGTTGCTGAACATTTTCTTCAATGCCTGATGGCATATAAAATTTGCAGATGACAAAATGCTGGGACAGTCATCTAACAAACTGAACGATATGACCATATCTAAAAAAGATCTTGACAGGATATGATGTTATACTAAATCTAATAAGATAAAATTCAATAAGGGCAGATTCCAAGTTTTACACTTGGATTCAAAAATCAACTTTACAAGCAGAAATAGAGAGGCATTGTATGACAATGATCCATCTGAAAAAGATCTGGGGGTTTTAGTGAACAGCAAGCTCTATTTGATTCAGTAGCATGATATGGAAGCTACAGAGGCTTAATGGAATCCTAGGTTACATTAAGAATGACATAAAAATGGTCCAAAATTTGAATAGGCTATTTTCAGAGGAACAAGTCAAAGGTATCCATAGTTGTATAAAATTGCACTAAATCACAATTAGAAAAATGAAAATTAAAACAATTCTGAGGTACCTTGTTATACTATCAGATTGGCTAACATAACAGAAAAGGAATCTGGTGAATGCTGGGGGGGATGTGGGAAAGTAGGAAAATGCACTGTTGGTGGAACTGTGAACAGTCCAATCATTCTGGGAAACAATTTGGAACTATGCCCAAATGGCTGTAAAACATTGCATACCCTTTGACCTAGCAATACCACTACTAGGTCTATACACCAAGAAAATCACAGAAAAAGGAGAAGTATTCACATGTACAAAAATATTTATAGCAGCTCTTTTTGTGGTGGCCAAGAATTGGAAACTGAGGGGATGCCCATCAATTGGGAAGTGGCTGAACAGTGTAATGGAAAACTATTGTGCTACAAGAAATTAAGAAAGGGGGTGATTTCAGAAAAACCTGGGATGACTTATATGGCCTGAAACAAAGTAAAGTGAGCAGAACCAGGAGCATAATCTTCCCCATAATAGCAATATTATAATTAACTGTGAAAGACTTACACCAATGATCAATAAAATGATCCATGAAAATTCTAAAGAACTCATGATGTAAATGTTATTCACCTCCAGATTGAGGACTGGGAGACTCAGAGTGCAGACTGAAAAATATATATATTTTTCCCTTTCTTAATTTCTCTTGGCTTTTAGGGGGGTGGGCATGGTATGGAACATGACTAACACAACTTCTTCATATATGCATAATTGTTATTGGATTTCTTGCCTTCTCTATGGATGGGGAAGGGGTGGGAGGGAAAGGGGAGAATTTGGAACTAAAAATAACAATACAGTTTTTAAAAATAATAGTGTCAAGGACTAGGAATCTGGGAGTTCCATAGTGTTCTAGTCTGGTCAGACCATATCTCAGAATATATTGTGCTCTGTTCCAGGTGCCACATTTTAGGAAGGATATTGATAAGATGGAAAATATCCAAAGCAGGATCGACTAGCATGGTAAAAGCCCTTAAGTCCAAACCATATGAGGACCATGAAGGAACTGAGGAAGAGAGGATTTAATTTAACTATAAGATTTAACTTAACAGTGACTATAACTTTTCATTAAAAAGGATATACAGTTCTTCCTGGCTTCTGCTGGAAGAGCCAGGACCACGGGGCAGAAGGGCTTATAGAAGTAAGCGTAACTGGTGGAAAGGACACCCTAGCCCTACCTGGACCTGTTGGTTTGTTACACTTAGGGATTTTGAGATTTTAGGGGCTGATTCCAATCAACCCTGAATGTTTACTCCCTCTTTGATGGAGCTCCATTCAGGTTAACTGTCGCTCTGAGTTTGCTTAATTTGGGGGCTATCTGCTATCCTAGTGTTAGATGAATTTGGATTTCCATTCTGAATGTTCTATGATTTTGCAGGAATTCAACGAAGAAGAAAGGAATGCCATATGTGTTGCAGACACCTCTGGAAAGATTTTGTCCTTACTTCATTCTGGACCTTCCTATGCATTGTCAGTTTCCAGTCAATCTCTTGTCCTCAATCCTTGTTGGACTGAGCTATATGCTCAGGAACTCATTTGAGACTAGACTTTCCTAATGAGAAAGAAAGGTAATTTCTTCCCCACTTTCCTTTTTTTAAAATCCCTACCCCCCCACCCCCGCCACCCATGTTGGTTGTTTTTTTTTTTCCATTTTGATTTTGGTTTTGGTTTAATGTTTTTTTTCCACTTAGAGTTTTTTTATTCCTCTGATTAAGCCTTATAGCTAGTATTTATATATCACTTTAAGATTTGTAAAATACATATGCTATCTTATTTGATGTTCTTAATAACTGTGAAGTAGGTCTTATTATTCCTATTTTACAGATTAGGAAACTGAAGTAATAAGAAGTCATGTCCCTCTCTGGGTCTCAAAGCTAGTAAGCGTCTGTGTGAGATTCAACCCATTTTCTTGACTCCAATTATAGTTCTCTCTCCATCATGAAATGGGGTCCCCTTTTAGAAAATTCCTGCAAAAAAGGACAGTGGAGAAGTGGCAAAGCAAGAACAGTTGCTTTTATATCTTGTCCTTTACAATCCATGTTTCAGTGACTATCCAGGCTTACATCTAGCTAGATGTGTTTGAACCAATCATTTAATTTCCATGAATCAATTTGACCATCTGGAAATCAGTTATAATGATTACTATTTTCTTCTCTACCCCCACCATTCTACTGACCTCCCTGAGATACTACCTTTTCTTCCTTTGTTTTCCTAAACCCTCCACCATCACCACTGAATGAGATTTACATTTCTGGAGCATGACAAATCCAGGAATGACTTTACTTGGGTTGGCTTAGATCAAAATATAATGATCATGATTCAGAATAAATATGCTATTTCTTTCAAGTTTCTTAAAAAACTTTATGGAAGAAAATGGGTTTGGGATTCTGGTTAAAAAAAATAACTGGAGAGAACTCTTAATGAGTGAGGTGAGACTACAAAGTATGACTCATGCTCATGGGGAATCTGAGAGGTCAAAGATTCGTGTCATAGGTCTCTGCATTCATCCAAAGAGAGAGAACACTTTTGAGTATATACTATTCTAGGTTGGAGGCAGGAAAAAGACTGAAATCATATCAAACAGGTAAATGCCATCTATTTATTTTAACTTTTTGGACACCCAGACAGGTTTAACACATTAAATTTTACAGCATCTCACTGGAGACTCATAATTAGGCTTTCAAAGACTTAGCCATTTCTCTAGAAAGATATTTGTTCCATTTTTCCCAAGGAAAACTATGAGACTATGTTTTGTCATAATCCCAAAGCATGAAACTTTATTTAATCCCTAAAGGTCACTGTACTATTATACTGGAAGGAACATTTCACCTTATATTAAAAGTGGTGACAGTATAAAATGAACTGAAATGAGGACTGCTTCATGTTATTGTCTGCTGTTTAAACTGTCTGCCTTCCATTAGATTGTTTGTCCTGTACTAAAGTGTTCTGAATGTGACTGTGTGACAGCTGTTTCCCTTGAGATGCTCCTGGGAATAAGATATACATCTCATGCAGCTCTCCCAACAAATAAAAAGCCCTCCACCATTTTCAATAAATAAATATCCCATCTGTTACCATCTGAGTTTACTAAACTCTTCTGTTTCCCTCAGAGACTAACTCACATTATGTGCTTCTGTCTCCAAAACTCTGCGGTGTGCCTGGATCTCTCCTGCAGGTCTCCTGTGATGCTTTAGGCTTCCCGAATCTTTCTTGTTCACTCAGACTGTCAGGGAGATGGAACATCTGTGGTTTGCTTTAAGAAAAGCAGCAGTGGCCATTATTATCTGGGGTGCCTCCTCCTGCATGGGGCTAGGAGGGTAACAGTTTGAAAATGACCAGAAAGACAGTTTTCCGAAAATTATCTTAGAACAGAGATAAGGCACCTCTGACCTGAATCCTAACCTGACTCTCAGTATAACTTTGGTTCACAGTAAGTATCCTATAAAAGCTGTGGCAGTGGCCATAGCCCTATAGATTGGAGAATAAATATTTTTTGCCTCTTTCCCCTCTTCTGTCTACTCCCTATGGACAAATAAGTGGTCCTCACATCAAAAAGATGGAAAGAAGGCATTCTGATGTTTTGGGAATCAGAAGGATTTTAGGCATTGCTTGCAAATTAACAGGGCCTTCTAAAGTCTCAAAGGTCAACCCTAAAACAAATCATCCACAGAACAACTGAGACTCAGAGTCTAAAGTGTTCTCAAATATCCAACTCATCTGAACAGAAATTCTCTCTTATAGTATCCCTGAAAAGTGGTTGGCCACTTCAAGCAGAAGCTTGTAGAATGGGGAACCCATCTGTAACTTACTTTTTAAAGCATAGAAATGCCAGAATGCTGAGTAATGGATATTTAGGAAAATGCTAGTGGTCGTGTATGTGGTATATGACCAAGATTAATATGTGGGGAATTCTGGGAAGAAGAGAGACAGAGACAGGGAGGTATAAATTGAAAGATACAGGTTCATTTCTCATCTTGAGGAATAGTAACATGCAATGGTACTTTTATCCTCTTTACTACCTGCATTCAGAAGGCCTACAAGAAGTGATGAATACAAAGACACTGCTGGCTGTAGGTACAGTATAATGGATTTTATCCAGCTGGGTGAAATAAGCCACTACAGATACTACTCCTTTCTACATCCCTCTCCCCAGCTGCCCACTGAGGGAAGGTACCAATGAGCGATCCCTTTCCAGCATGGAATGGCACTCTGGATCTACCTTCTAATCCCCACTCTACTGATAGGTTGAACTTCAAGAGCAAGGCTAGGAGAAACCTCAATAAACTTAAACTTGAGAACTGGGCTCAAACAACGAGTTTGCTACAAAAATTCATCCTACCTAGTTCACTGCAAATGCAGCACAGCTGATGCATGGAATCCTTCTCTCACTTGTAGGAAACAGAAGAATCCTGACTGTCCGATAATTCACTGTCAGACTTGATCGTTCATGTCTCTCCACAATCCTGCACTGGCTCATTGAGCTCAGCAATCAGCAAATTCTGGTATGGAGAACATTTCCTGGACCTATAGTGGCTTGTTATAGTCCATTGTCTTTGCTATATTCATTCACCTAAGAGTAGAAAGGACAAATATGAAGAGACAAGGAAAAAAAGGTGCCATGTATTCGTGGGTTGGCAGCAGGCAGAGTCCCCTGTTCATAATCCCCAAACTGGACCCTTGTTGTCTATTACCTCTCTCTCCTCCTCCTCCCACCCCCCACCACATATTGGCTCCAGTTACTGAGACAACCTATTTCACTTTTGGTTTTAATTTTTAGGAAAAAAAAAACCAAACTTTTTTTCCCCCTCTCAAATCAAGCTTGACTCTATCTCTCAGAATCTTGTGCCCACTGTTTCTCATTCTTTTTTCTGGGGTCACGTAGAATGAGCCTTATCCTGAAAACCCTTTCAGTACTTGGAGACTGCAATCATTTAAATCCTTGTCTCTGTCTCCCGCCCCTCCCCCCACTCCCTTTCTCTCACTTTCTAACCCAAACCTGCTTCTTTCTGCTGATTCTCATCTAAAACAGTCTCCAGTATTTTACCATTATGGCTACTTCCCTCTGCATATGCTCTTGTTTTTTTAGTATCCTTTCTAACATGTGTGCCTAAACAAGGAAAAGAAACCCACAGAATTCAATAGGAAATAACCTTAGGTTCAAAAGTAAATACTAATGTTGGAAAACAGAAGCATCTACCAGGGGTGTGGAACCTGCAGCCTTGAAACCTCAGGTGACCCTCTAGGTCTTCAAGTGTGGCCCTTTGACTGAATCTAAACTTCAGTGAAGTTCAAAGGGCCACACTTGAGGACCTAGAGGGCAATAAATATGTGGCCTCGAGGCTGCAGGTTCTCAACCCTGATAAGATCATTTGAGAGGGAGCCTATATGGTAGATAGAACATTGGACTTAAGTCAGGAAGATCTAGATTGAATTTTACGTTTGTTGAGACTAGTTATGTGCCTCTAAGCAAATCCCTTAATCTCTCTGGGCCTCAGTTTTCTCATTTGTAAAGTGAGAACAATAATAATAATAATAATAATAATAATAATAATAATAATAACCTACCTCGCAGGGTTGCTGGGAGATCAGTTGAGAAGCTGTGTGCAAAGCACTTTGCAATCCTTAAAGCATTGCATAAATGTGATCTATTATTATTCATTCTTAGCATTCCTTTAGCATTTAATATTTTCTTAATATTTAGAGAAATAAGAAGCATTCCAAAGAAATTGTGTTTATAATTAAGAACCTACTGCAGTTCCCACCTTTCAGATGACTTTCATATACTGAATGCATATATTGTGCAAAAACATTTATTTATATATCATCTTCCTAATTAAAATGCTTCTTGAGAACGGGGAAGTTTTTTTGTTTGCTTTGCCTTTTTTGTACCCCCTCCCCAATATTTAGTATGCTGTCTACTATATTAAGTGTACTTATTAAGTAAGCTCTTATTAAATGCCTTTTGAATGACTGATCACAGCCCAAATGAATAACAGCCTGTGAAAAGAACAGTTTATCTCTAGTCCATTCAATTCCCACCAGTTTTCCATTTCTTTGTCTTTTTTATTCAAGAAAGTATGTCTCTCTCCCTTCTTCCTCCCCCCTCCCTCCGTGTCTCTGGTTTCTTCTTAGATTCAATTCAATTAATAAAATAATATATTTATTTAATTCAATATTCAAAATTCAATAAACAAAAACAAAGCAGTCTCTGTGCCCAAGAAGCTGATTTTCCACTGGGGAGATACATGTCCATAAGTTTGTTAATGCAAACTATGTACAAAGAAATACAAATGTCATTTTGGCCAGGGAAAGACAAGAAAGTAGCTAGGCAGTATGTGGATAGAGTAATGAGCCTGCAATCAGACTCATTTTCCTGAGTTCAAATCTGATCTCAGACACTAACTGTGTGACCTTAGGCAAGTCACTTAACCTTGTTTGCCTCAGTTTCCTCATTTGTAAAATGACCTAGAGAAGGAAATGGCAAACCACTCCAGAATCTTTGCCAAAAAAAGAAAACCCAAAAACCCAAAATGGGGTCACAGAGTTGGACATGACTGAAAACAACTGAGCAACAATTTCAAGAGGGAGAGTACTTAAGGACTAGAAGGAAACAGGAAATGCCTCCTATAGGAGGTGCCCACCTGTAATGGGAATGGGAATTTGAAGATCTTCCCTGCCCTTTGATAGACCTAGGGGGGAGTTTGAAGACCTCTCCTGCTTTGAAAGTAAACTCTGCTGAAGGTGCAGCAAAGCCCACAGGAAGCTAGTCAGAGCTAGTCAGAAGATGGGGGAGAGAGGAGATCAGGCAAGGCGATAGAGAGGCTTGTGAGTAAATATTAATTTTGCATTGGTTTGTGGAAGGCTGAAGGATGCTGTGACTCTCAGCATTATTATGGCTTCTGGATATCTTTGGTACGATGATGAAATCGGCTTATTGGTTTTGGGATTCGGTTCTCTGATATCTAAATAAATCTTTCACTTCTGTCCTCTACCTGAAGAATCTGGTATATTTTGCAATCAAACATCATGCAATATTTATAGTCATGGTCTTTATCATGATCGAGGGCACTGTAAATATTGCATTGGTGCTACACCACTTGAACTATGCTTTGAAGGAAGCTTGGGGTGCTTTGAGGGGACAGTAAGGAGAGGGTGCATTCCAGACATGGGGGAATACTTATGCCAAGCCTTAGAGATGGGACATGGAATGAGGTATGTAGGGTAGAGCCAGCAGGCCAGTTTAACTAGAGCAAATAATGTCTACAGAGGAGTAATAAGAAACTGGGAAAAGCAGGTGGCAGCCAGATTGTGTTTAAATGCCATACCAAAGATTTTGTATTTTATCTTTGAGGCATTAAAAATGTTTAAGATTTTTGAGTAGTAGTGTGCCATGGTCAAATCTGTATTTTAGGAATATCATTTTGGCAGCTATATAGAGGATGAATTAAAGGCAAAAAGCCTAAGAAGATACCAGTTAGGTCATTGCAATAATCCAGGCCATAGGATAGAGATTGTGTGAGTATAATAAAGAAAGCAGCTGTGAAAAATATCACTGGACATAGTGGCATATCTCTGTAATCCCTATTACTGAAGAGTCTAAGGCTGGTGGTTCACAAGATGGGCTGAAGCCAGTAGTATCTGCACTAAGTGTTGCATCATTATAGTAAGCCCCCCTAAGCAAGGACCCACTAAGGTGCCTAAAGAGGGACAAAGTAGTGGGGGTCTGAATGGAGCAGGTCAAAGCTTCTCTGTTAATCAGTAGGGGCATCAGTAGATCCAGGAGAAACCTCTTCACTTCGGGGTGGCTAGGTAGCACAGTGAATAGAGCATGGAGTCAGGAGGACCTGAGTTCAAATGTGGCCTCAGATACTTAACACTTACTAGTCACATGACCTTGGGCAAGTCACTTAACTCCAATTGCCCTGCCTTCCCCCCTCCAAAATGCAAAAACAACAGCAACAACAAAACCTCTGCACTTCAAGTCTGAATGAGATAAGGACACCCAATTTCTAAATAAACAAACAAATGAATAAATGGGCAGATCAAAAACCAAATAAATAAATGAATGAATGAGTGAACAAATAAATACATAAATGAGTGAATTAGTTAATAAATGAATGAATAGAAAATTAATTGGATAGATTAGTGAATGAACAAATAAGTGAATGAATGAATAGGTAAATGAATGAATAGATAAATAAGTAAACAAGTAAAGTCAATTAGTAAGTAAATAAAAGGATTTCCTGAAGCAATGAGAACCTACCTCACCTCCTTGCCCTACTCAATCCCCCAGAAATATCTTCCACCTAGATCAATGTATGTCAGTTTTCTTGCCTAAAGCATGCCTTTTGTGAAATTAAGTCTGTACTACCAAAGAACTAATTTTATTACCTGCTTAATCTGTGCAAGGCACTGTGCTGGCAAGTAGGGTTACAAAGACAAAAACAAAATAGTCACTGCTCTCATGGACTTTACATTCTACTGGGAGGTTGCCACAAGTAAGAGATAAATGAGTACAATATTATATACAAAGAAAAACATAAAGTAATTTCATGAAAGAAGATACCATATGAATGTTAGAACTGAAAGGAACTTTCAGGATTAAATCCAACCCTATCATTTCCCTCCTGGAAAAACTGAGGCACAGAGAGGCTCCTCAAGCATGAAATACAACTAAAGTACCTATTTATGAAAACCATTATCTGTATGTATTAAATAGTCTAACGTACCTGATCTTAATTTAGAAAGCAAGTG